>JAZHFQ010000753.1:0-19985 GCA_038387885.1 Spodoptera picta | reverse complement strand
GACAATGCGTTCGTGTTGGAATGACAACAATTATAAAAATAGCAGACTTTAGGCGCAGGTTGGTTGTGATCGTAATAAGTAAGAAGACTCTCCAGTAATGTTGGAAACCTACTTGTGACTCTAATAGTGTTGCGAGAGTCCATAGATAGTGGTGATCTACCATTACTTTATCTGTCTGCTCGTATGCCTCGCGTACGCGCGCAGCTCGCAGAGCATTCGCCAGATGTGGACGCACCCTTAGAAATACAATCATAAAACTAAGTATTTTAAATAGCCATTTAGAGCCATCAGATAAACTAACTGCCTCGTTGGCCGAGTGTTCGCAAGTGCGACTGCCGGGCAAGGGGTCTCGGGTTCGATTTCCGGGTCGGGCAAAGTATTACTGGGTCCTTAAAAATTCTCAGTAGGAGCACGGAGTCTGGAAATGTGGCCGGTATATGGCAATAGGCTCACCCCCTATTAGATGGGACTCATAACATAAATAGTGAAAAGTGGGTGTTACTTCTGTGTGCACCTCTGCCTACCCCTTCGGGGATAAATGGCGTGATTTTATGTTATGTTATAAACTAAGAAATTGCAAATCCAAGAACTAGAGACTAACAAAGTACATAATCGTGTATAAACGAGACAATTCTTTAGCAGGAATCCTTGCATCCATACACTGGCTATGATTAACAGTCTCATTCTTCACCCGTAGAAGTTAATGACGTCATTCTTTGTTACACTATAGCCGGCCAATGTGGAAAACGGCCATAATTTACGGCGGTATCGCCTCAGTCCACTCGCGTTGATCCCGCTAACGTATCGGCTGCTATTCACTATTACGAGCTCATTTACAATACTACCCGGCTATTGTGATAAGAGTTTCAAGTAATATGTTTAAAGCTTGTACTGAATTTTTATTCATTTTGTGATGTATTTGTATAGGCTTTTTGGCTGGAGATTGTAAATGTGAAAACTAAATATCAGGTTCGAGGTTTATATTATACATTTCGTAAGACATACTGAATTAATTATTACATATGTTTTCGGCTTACTGACATAACTGTGTAACAAGAAACTTGACTAATTTCACATATTTCGACTAGTATCGTGGAATACTGTTCATGAATATGAACCTCTAGCATGGCTTGAAACTAGTCGTAATCCTGGGCCATAGGCGATGCCAATTTCTTACCATCAGATGATCCAGTAAAAAATGTGGCTTCATGAGGAAGTAATTGATGGGATCTATGCCTATAAAAGTCTTCAGACTGATTAGCGTTTTTGATTTTTTTTAAATTGTATATGTATACATATAACACTATTCTTGTTTCGTAATCAGATTATTTCAAAGTGATATCTGACTAAGATTCGATGACGACTTTATCATAGCAGGATTAAAACGAAGACAAATAAATAGACATTTCGACACATGTTTTCACCAAATCCCAAAAGTTTATTTTTTCTTACTAGCCTATAAACAACATAACATCACGCCTTTTTATCCCCGAAGGGGTAGGCAGAGGTGCACATTACGGCACTTAATGCCACTGTACAATGTAACACCCACTTTTCACTATTTATGTTACGAGTCCCATGTAATAGGGGGTGAGCCTATTGCCATATACCGGGCACATTTCCAGACTCCGTGCTACTACTGAGAATTTTTTAAAAACCCAGTAATACTTTGCCCGACCCGGGAATCGAACCCGAGACCCCTTGCCCGGCAGTCGCACTTGCGACCACTCGGCCAACGAGGCAGTCTATAAACATCACTATTCAAAAGCGATACCACAAAAAGCACATCTTCCGATACATTAATATTTGATCCCACTTACAATTCTGCTCATACCTCGAACGAAAACAGGCGTAAAGTTAAAATACGTGCCACATGTAGAAGGGGTGACATCTTAACATGCTCTTTGAGATACGACGGACATGCCTTATGCATAATCAGTGATCCATTCAGCCCCTACAACTTTGCATACATATGGAAACATATAAGGCACTACTATACCTTATACTTATAGAGGAATCTACACTATGGAGAATGAGATTTAAGTGCGGGAGAGCCATGCTTCGGCACTATTGGCCGGCCCGACCGGAGTCCACGGACACCACGGCCTCACAGAAAACCAACGTGAAACAACGCTTGCGTTGTATTTCGTCGTGTGATTGAGGTTACTAGAAGCCCAATTACCCCTCCCCAGTGTCCCAAATTCCCGAATCCTCCAAAATCCTCAAGTTCCCAATACCCAAAAGGCCGGTAACGCCTTGGTGTTCCAGGTGTCCATGCGCGGCGCCAATTGCTTACCATCAGGTAATCCGGCTGCTCGTTTACAGGCTTATGACATAAAAAATAGAAAAAGCAAATATTTTCACTAAAGGACTGATTGACCAGACTGATACTTTTGTATTTTGTTAGGCGTTCAAAATTGAGCGTCTCCTATTGGTCTCATTGGAATAAATTTTGACTTTGACTTAAGAGGTATAGCTTTATAGTGAAATTTATTTTATAGATATTAACTATTTTCATTTGTTATGAGCTACAACCACTTATTAAGAACTTATAAATAATCAGTGTAGTAAAATAAAATAGAATTAGTTCACAATGAACGTTAACACGTTAAACGCCATGGCAGTCACCGGTGACCGACGTTAGCGGAGGATTTGCCTTCAATAGTTTTTTATTGGCAGCCAAAGCCTTAAATAAATGATGAAGCAAAAGGCTTACTCCTGAAAATTTCGATCCAAAAATATTACATTTCGTACCCATTTTCAGATATTTATAACTATACAAGGTGATGTTGTAACAATTATAACGTAACATTTTTTTTTCTCTTTATTTAATTAGGAACTTTTGTACATAAATACATGACAGTTCCATTATACCTTATATCTTACATGTTAAACTTACAAGTTATACAAACAAAATACTCTTAATATCTATTTAACAAAACGTAGACCTGCAGAGTTATACAACTTTTTGGCCGCATCAGATAAAGGGGCAGCTAAAATTTCATTAAATAATCCTACATTGTTTTTTAATTAAACATAATTCATTAGTCAGGATATCTCTTTCAGTCTGAAAACGGACACATTCCGTTTAGAGATGAACAACATCTTCAACCTTATGACATTTTTTCATCAGAAATGCAAAGTTGTTAAGCGGCATATGTCCGGATCTCAGTCTGAGAGCTGTTACCAACAATTTCCTACTAATTTTACAATTTGAAAACCATGGTATACGAGGACGTTCACAGACTATCGTTTCATACCAGATAGCCTTAGTTTTTGATCGTAAGTTAAAATACTTTATCCAAATTTGATGACATTTTTCTTTATATTTTGGTAGAAGTTCTGAATAATCAGGTTTGATATTTAAATCTTTGCCTTCTGAAATTCCTTTTTTCGCTAGATTGTCCACCCTCTCATATAACGTAACATAACATCGCGCTTTTAGGCCCCGAAGGGGTACTAATAATACTTAATACCACTATACAAAGTAACACCCACTTTTCACTATTTATGTAACGAGTCCCATGTAATAGGTGGTGAGCCTATTGCCATGTACCGGGCAGAATTCCAGACTCCGTGCTACTACTGAGATTTAAAAAAAAAACAGTAATACTTTTTGACCGAACGTGAAACCCCTTGCCCAGCAGTCGCACTTGCAACTACCTACTCTTGCCGGGCAACGGCAACTCTGCCTACCCTTTCGAGGATAAAAGGCGTGAAGTTATGTTGTTGTTGTTGTAAATTATGAATGTACATGAAATGGTCCTTCTGGTCGTGTTTTTACATTAATCACATTTGTGATTCAGGTCATATAACAGAATGAACTAGAAAGAAAGAAGTTGTTCAGTGTAAGTATGTATTGTTTACTTATTACGGAATCTGTTCAAGAGTAGCTCAGAGTATTAGATTAGAATGTGGTATTACTACACGAGAGAATTTTAGTTTTACTAGAATGAGAATTACTAACTTCATTTACCTATAGTTATCTTCTCTTTTCATATAAATGAATGAAAACCAGCAACGCAATAGATACATTCAAACTTTCCATTGAAATTTTATCTTATCTCTCTTTATCTGCTTTTGGTAAAAAAAACTTGAATTGGAATGGATTGATTCTTGAAATATGAAAAAGTGTAATTTTTTTGTATTAAAACTCGTTCGAAGTACTTCAATCCTTACTATAATATTATTAATCGAAAAGTGAGTTTGTTTGTTCCCCTTTCACGCCGTAACTACTAATCAGATTGCTTTGAATTTATGCAGACGAAAAGTTAGAAGTCTGGATTATACCTCTATAATAGAGTACTTTTTATCCCGAAAAAAAATTATATTCTCGAGGGAAAACTAAATTATTGGTATAGATGGCGCCATAGGCTACTTTTATCCTTTTGTGACGCGAGCGAAGCCGCGGGTAAAAGCTAGTAATGATTATATTTTCGGCTTACTTACGTACTTGTTGAACGAGTGATGCTGTGTCAGCGGCGCGATAGTCGCCGCGTCGCGGGTCTCGAAATGCTGCAATGCTCGATAAGACTTGAAACTGGTTAAGTTCCTCGCCAAACAGTCGCGTGAGCAATCCGAGAAGATTTTTGAAGTGCAAATTACTATAATTTGATTAATTCCAATATAACACAAATACACGTTAAATCCTATGTACACAGGTATATTTGAAACCAACATTCTGTTTGAATTGCGCTTTAATTGTTAACTGAAATACTGTAATTCGGTTTTTATTAACTTGAAAGTCTGTTTCAAACAAATAGGTCCAGTTTATTCAGTATCCATGCCTATCTAAACTAATTGATACTGAATGGTGATCCATTAATTTTAAATAATTGAATTGAGCCCAACACTTTAGCGGCTCTGAGGGGTTAACAAACTTTCTAATTTACCTTCCGAATTTAGTTTTTACTTTTATATAATTTAACAAATTAATTATGTATTGAATCGATTTTCCGTGTAATTTGTTTACGAGTTTTAAGTTAATATAAAAGTTAGTAAGTAAAGTAGGTCAGGATACTAGAAACCACGAAGGATAATCATGTTTTTTTTATAATGGCAAACCCTTCTTTGAGGGGGGACATCAAATAGTATCAGATTCTTAATAACTATAAACCACGCCGTTCCTACTCCTGATTCGAGTCGAAAAGACTATTTAATTCCGAATAAGGATCCAACCTCTCATATTGAACAACAACCAGGCATTGTAAGCCACGGTTAAGCGGATTCCAAAGTCAAAGACAAAAAATGTCACAACCTATTTACAACAAACTCCTTCGTGTAACTTCGTTTCCTTTCGTCACTGTCCGAACTCTCAAGAGAGGAGACCGGCCGAAATGACACCATCTCCACTGCGCGTTCGCAAATTGAAACGGAAGGTGTCCAATAAATTCCACATTCCCCTACGAGGAATTTGGCCGACAAGTCCCTTTCGCTGTGTATGTGAATATTTTATCAAGGTTATTTTAGCATTCTGTGTGGGTACAGTTTCCTTTTGTTATAGTTCTATAAAAGGTTTGATTAAAGCTATCACTGGTGTGTTACATAGAAATTTCTTATTGAATGCTTTATTCACAATTCTCTTTTTTGCTGCAGTACGTTCGTGAATAAGTTACTTGTACGTAAATTAAACGCTATGTGGGTTAAACTACTGTTGTGGCAGTCGGTAATTAGTTTTCTGATTAAGTAATTATAATGTTATTGGACATTGTTAAGCAAAAATGTTAGACCATGGCATATGATTTACAGGAACAGTAGTTAGACATAAATGCTACTTTAGTTTCATTAATGCTAGTTAGAAGCAAATTAGAAGAAAAATGTTGATTTTTCGTAGTTCTATTAGTGTGTGAAAACTACAATAATTTTGTATGGTCATAAAGACTATTTAAACAATAAATAAAGCTTCGATTTATTTCAAGTTGACACACTGCAACTAGATTTAATGCAAACATTTCGAATAAACACCCGATTGAAACTAGTTTGAACTGGTTAGCAAATGATAAAATGTATTTACCGAGTTAATACTAAATCGATGATACATTTCAGTTTAAATGAATCCCTTCTGGGAATAACTGGAGTGATGAATGTTAGTAGTGATGATTCACCGGTTCTGGCTCACGCGTTTGACAGGTCAAATCCGGGAGAATCAGTCGCACCAAACCTAAAAAAAAAAAAAAAAAAAAAAAAAAAAAAAAGGTTTTGGCATGCTCTGATCACGTTTCTGCAGTCCTTTTTTGCGTAGGATGCGTGGTTCTGGAGTTATGCAAATCAATTGCAAATCCATTTATTGTTATCTCATTCATTTCCGGTGTTCCTGACCCTCATCAACGCTCCATTGTTATTATCTATACTTCGAACACCCTTTTGGCGTTCTTATCTATTATTACTCACTGGTAACCCTCATTATCTTTCATTTCCTATGTCATCAATAAAACACAATCATTCATTTTAATTTCCTAATTAATTTATTACTTTTTTCTACAAAATATGAGTGGAACATCTCATCCACAAAAATATCATTGTACAGTGTGTTCCCTGTAAATATGTTCGTAAAACTATGCATTGAACATCCCTGAAACTTAAATAGCAAATACATTAAGCAATATTCACCACAAACTGAAGTCCAATCATTCTGAATCCTATCAACATTCCAGTCCCATCTCTTACAATTCCTTTTCAAAAACTGAAGATGATATCGCTCAGGTGTTCGTCCATATGAATCAAAATATTGACCGATGCCATTCGCATCGATATGTACAGCTATCCAGTGTGACCCTGGTTTATCATCCGCATCCAAATTGCATATTATATACGTTGGTACATGTGTATACATAGGTAGTCTATTAGCAGCATAAACATTATTTTCTAGACTGACATGAATCTTTTTCATATGCTTTTGTAATTCTAGTGTGTCCATGATATTACTGTTATTAACAAATTATTACAGTACTAATCTATTCAATGGTTGTCATACGAATGTTCAATTATAGTGATTTGTAAATATTAAATATCGCATTCTTTTGGGAATCACAAAACAAGTTCATGCCTGTTGCGATGTGCGATAAATTTGTTGACTCATAGAGTTCAGATAAGAATGGTGCTATATAAGATCGAACAGTTGCAGTCATGCAGTCAGTCTATGGTCGTTTGACCACAGTGGATTGTGTACGTCTACCAATACTACGTTTGTGTTACTTACTTCAACGCATCAATGGTCATGGAGGTAAGTGTTTATTCTATTGACAAACTTACTTGTATTTCTGTTGTTGTTTCCTAACGTGTGTGTGTGTGTGTCAGATTAAGTGTAAACAAATTGATATTAACGTGATAACTCTGTTGTTGCAGAGATCATTCAACTTCGCAGACGATAATGAAAATACCTATAAACAGTATTACTACTCGCCACTCTCTCCCCAACACGAAGAAGAGAGTGATGACATCGTCGTTATTAACACAGACGATGGAGGAAAAAGGAAATCGCAACCGATTGATCAATTTTTTGAAGTGACACCAAAAATAAAAAGGAAGAAGCTGCTATCGTCGACTGTGGCACGAGCTGCTAGAGATGGCGTATCATACATCTCTACAAATTCTGACGACGGAGACCAAGCGACGCATCTCATAAAAATTGAAATGTATGATATGAAGAAACTATCCAAGATTCCAATTAGTGATCACTGGAAGCACGCTACCACGAGGATTAAATATTACGTAAAGAATAATAAGGATAGCATCTACGACAACACAAACGGTCTCGTATACAATATTACAAAGACAATAGCAGAAAGTGAAAAAGTTAAAAAATACTTTTTTAACAATGACACTCATTAGTGGATTAGTGAATGTGATTCTGTTTACTTAAAGTACTTCTGTGTACTCATTAGATCCAAGGAGCTGTCGCCTTGTGATGCTGAGAGAAAAACAATAGCAGAAGGAAGAGATGAGTGCGGTATACGTGTACAGAACACTTCATGGAAAAACAAAACTACAAAATTGATTGGAGAAGAAAAAGTGAAGAATATGCAGTACCTAAGAGCTGAATATCCATTTTTCAGTTCAAAATCTAGACGATTGATGAGTTTCGAAAACTGGCCTCTCGTTATGCAGCAGAAGCCTGAAGATCTTGCAGAAGCCGGTTTCTTTTATACTGGCTATGGAGACAGGACCAAGTGTTTCCATTGTGGTGGTGGTTTAAAAGATTGGGAAGATGACGATGATCCTTGGCAGCAGCATGTTCAGTGGTTTAGTCAATGTGCTTATGTAAAGTTTAAACTCGAACAGTGTTTTGTTTAAGATTAAATAGGGGAGGTATATAAAGAAATAAAAAATAATATATTGCATATAATTTGTTTTATTAATTTTATAATGTTACATTTAGTTACACACACACAAAAATGCATTAAGCATTACACATATATCTAAAACACAACACACATTATAATCCTAACTACTATAGTCTACAGTAACATTTCGATTTTTATCTATTTCAATAATATTGTCAAACTCAGCATAAACAATACAGTTAATTGTTTGTATTAGTGAGGATTCAAATCGTACTTCTAATCTTACACTACCATGCTTTATGAGATTCCAATGGGCTGATGAGTTAGCTGATAAATCAGGAGTTAAATCAAATGCTAAAAGACAGTAACCTTTGGCATACTGTTCACGAGAGATTGCATTTCCTTCATTAAGAAAGTGAATACCAGTCCCCGAGAATAGAGTATGATATGCTGATGTAAACATATTATTATTAAAAGATGGTTGCAAAGCTTTGGAAGGTATTTGTTGACCATCAATATATAAGCTGAAAGAGTTAATACCATAGTTTTCAAAGTTAAATGGATTTTTAGTAAGTGAACCATTAAATGCGGAATTATTCACAAAACCAATAATACATCTTTTGGGTACCTGTCCTAAGAATATATTATCAAGAGTTTTCCCTTGAACACCCGATGGAATAGTTAAAACTTTAACTTCAGCACGAGTTATAGGATATTTAGCAGTGGTAGAAGCTAAAACTTTCTGATGTGCGAGTAATACACTTGGATTAATTCGTGCTCTTCGAACAATAAGAGTTGCATCCGTAATGCAAACTTTAAACTTTACATCATTTGATCCAGCAATTAAATTAAAACTCTCTCTTGACCGAACTAATTTTACACTCATTTCAACGCCATTAATTAAAAATTTATCTTGATTGAAAATATCACCATGAAGATGACCAATCATTTCTACTTCCCTGCTTTCATTAACTAATTCCTGTCTTTTAACAAATCCAATGTTTTTACCATCTGTGGAATCCATTTTTCCTGCTGTATCATCATACCAAAGACTACAAGTAAGATGAGATTGTTTAGCAGCAGGTGCATAGTTTAAAAGGGTTTCCATGTATGCTCGATAAGCATAGGTATTATTAGGTGGTGACACAAGTTTTTGGTTTAAATAGATATCGAGTTGACTAAAAAGTGAATGCAACCAATTATTTACAGGTGCTACTGCTGTAGCTGATATCAAGTTTGTTGAATCTTGATTTAATACTTTTGCCTTTATGTGGAGTAATGTATGAGACAAATCTATGTAGTCATCGCCTGTTCCAGGAACTTGAAACTCGATAGGTCCATCATCAGCAAGAGATGAAATTGGTTTATAATGAATCCACAATCCATTTTCAATGCTTGTTTGTGTAGACGGTAATGCAAACAAATCTAATTCTGACTTAACGCACTCACAAGAATGATTATGAAGGAAAGACATACTTAATTTGAAAATATATCTTTGATGTTTTTTGGTTTTCGACCAAGTTTTTTCGTAGCTTTCACTTTCGCTGTTAGTGGTGGAATGAACGAGGCCAATCGTTTTCTTTTAGTTATATACCCAGATCCTGTCATGTTAAATCGATCAATTTTGTCATCAGCCTTTCGTTTTAAGTTCGTACTAACTTGCTTTAGACGATTTTTTATTGAGGCTTCCATAGGACGGGCTTGAACCATATCTGATAAAAGTCCTACTCCAGCATTTAATGCCTCCTTACCAACCACTCGAACACCACTTGAAAGTAAAGGTAAAACTGATCTAAATAACCCTCCTAAGAAGCTCCCAATACCATGACCACGTTGGTATGGTGAACCCTTATAAATTACTCCAACTCCTGATCCAGCTTGATGAGAATAATAATTTTCGTATGGACATTTATGATGATCCTGATGAGAATACATTATTATAATTTGTGGAAATGTAGTTTAATACACACGGTTCCAAACTGGAATGGGATTTTTTGTCCTGTGCTCGATCTTATATCTATTTCTAACGTATCGAACTCTCTTCGCATAACAGGTAAGTAGTGAGGTGGAGAGAAAATGTGCATTTTATTCGCACCATAAATGTATTTTGAAGGATCTAATGAAATGACTCTTAATAGCGGAGTCATAACATCACCCACAATCTGAGGATCGATAATATCGCAATATAGAAATAGTTGTGATGGTAACCCTAAGTGTAAATTAGCAGGACACTTCCCAAAATTTCTGTCTAGGAGATTTGTATTTGGTTCATAACCTAGTTGTAAACTTAATTTGGGTGATAATGTTATGGAAGTTATATTTTTATCCAAAACAGAAACAGACACAAATTTTGTTATTTCATCATAACGAAATTTCAAGTTCTCTCTGATACTATTTAACGTTTTTAAAATATGTTCAACGTTATCGTAGTTGGTAGCGGGAATATGTTTTTTGTAGTACACTGTTGATGGTTTATCTTCATTAGGCATTATCATGGTTTTTGTGATGTATACAACATTTTCATGATCTTGAACAGTAAACATGGTGCATGGATATTGAAACTCGACAACTCCAACCGACCATTCACCTTCTAATTTCATAGCTTTTGGTAATTTTGTTGAAAAATTTGTGGTCTTGTTATCAGGAAAGTATTCCATTGAACTATTGCTGAGCAAAGTTAAATAAAAACTTTCTTTATTCATATTTCTTGTAAACTAGAAGCTAAAATCCAACTGTTAAATTTATCTGGATAACCTCTCCACTTCACTAATACTTCTTTTCTGTTACCCGAATAACGAGTGCCAATTATTTTATCTATTTTATATTGTGAGGTGGGGTTGTAAGTGACCTTCTGTAATTCTCTTTCATAAAAAGTACCAACTATTGGTTCATTTTGTAAATCAGTTATTGTATAAACAATCCATGGAGATCTATCAATTATTGAAGATATAATAAATATTTCATCACTCCAATTGGATTCATATCCTTTTTGAAAAACATGTTTATATTTAGTTATTCGAACATAATCACCCACGTTGAAATTTGGTTTAGAATTTTCTAAAGAAAGTTTGTTTGATCCTCTATCATAAAGATTAGTCCAAACTGTCATAATATTGTTGGAACTTACATCACATGGGCACATCTTAATACTCGAGTGAATGCTGTGATTATAAGAGTATATTAAATCTTGTAAAACATCGACATATCTATAAGTATTATTATGAGTGAAATAACGCCACATTTTCATTTTTAGAGTTCTTTGAAATCGTTCAACAATACTAGCCTTAATATCAGGATTGTTAGTGGTATAGTAATTTATCTTTTTGGATTTAAAGTATTTTTGTACATCTTTTGAAATAAATTCTGTACCTTTATCAGATTGTATGTGAGTAGGTGTTGAATTACTTTCAGTAAATATACTTTCAAAACATTCTTTAGTTGTTTCTGAGTTTTTCTTTTTCATTGGTCTTGCAAAAGCATATTTACTAAATACATCAATAACACAAAGTATGTAGTTGAAACCATCATTATATTGAGCATAAGTTCGCATATCACTTAAATCAGCTTGCCACAACTCATTAATGTTTGATAGAATGTACCTATTACGCGGGAATTTTTTCCGAATGGGTTTATGTAGTGTATATGTTTCTTGTGATTGTAACCATTCCTTTACTTGCTTTTTATCCATTTTCTCCTTCATAGCTTTTGATAATTTATCAATACTACCAAAACCAGCGGGGTTAGATGGATCATAATAAATCCTGTTAATTTCTTCTAGTACGGGGTCCATTTTTCCCAATCGATCTTTTTACGTATTTTAGTTATAGATCTTTTATCTCCACTGCTCGGTGTAGAAAACTCTTGAACTTCAATCTCAGAGGTTTTGTTCAGATCTTTTGCTTGAAGTTGGTTAATAAACTCACATCTCTTTGGATTTCCAATATAAGTAAGTGGTACTTTAATATCTTTTAATGCTTTAGCAAATCTATCCCACCCTATCGGATCACTTTTTTTAAGGGTCTAAGTGAATCATTTATTAAATCAACAATATTACTTCCTGGAATTTTTTCATTATCAATTATGACTGTGCCTTCATTGTCCCAACGTATTTTACTTTTACTTATTCCAATTAAGTTTAATAATGACTCACCTTTTTTATTATAAGTTTTTGGAATTAAACTGAGTATTTGTGTTGGTGAATACAGTGGATTTGCTTCACTTTCTATACTTTTAATAGATCCTTTCTCCTCTAACAAAGATTCAGCATCAACTGAACTTTTTAGATCTCTATCTTTATTTTTAAAACCAATTTTAGATCCATTTGAATCTTCATTAGATGTATCAGAATAAAATGGTAATCTGAGTGGTTGACGATCCTCTTCGGTAAAGTGAAGGTATCTTTGTAGTGTTTGTAAATATAACATCCACTTCTTTCGGTCTTCCGTCTTACTATTCATAATATTTTGCATTTCAATATCTAGTCGAGACAAATTACTAGTAACCTTATTTTCTTGTTTTAATTTTTCAATCAATCCAGGTTCAATAAGTATCATTTTCTTAGCATTTTCCATGTTAACTGGCTAGTCCACTTAGTAATCCACTCAATATTGCACCTAATATTATTGGTAAGAAAGCCCCTCCTTTTTGTATAATAATATTTTTTCTTAGTTTATGTGTACACTTATGCACCAGTTTACGGAGTATATTTTTGTGTTTATTCAATTTTTGTTTATCTTGATCTTTGAGAGGTATCTTTCCTTGTAAAACGTTATGAATACATTCACAAATACAATTTATTTCTTCTTCATCACACGTTTTAAGTAACGCTCTTTGATATTTTGGTTTAAGCGTATGCAAAGCGTTTAGCAAATGTTTATGCGTGGTGAGTCGACGATGCATCATTTAGAAATGATTTGAATTGTTTGATTCTTGGTGTATTTAAACTCTTTCGTGGGGACGTAGACTGTGCAGTAACCATTAAATGGGAATACATTTGTCTTGATACGACAAAAATCATTTGTATTCTGTTTTAAATCTATCATTAAATATCCATGCGCTTCGAAAGTTGCATCCCTGTAGGCGTCTTCAATGAATTTTGGGTTATCTGGTGACACTTGACGTGCTAAATATCTTATTTGAGTTTTATCTCGAGGGTTTTTAAAATAAATTATATAACTTGAGTTTAAAGAAATGTCTCTTTGACCTTTACCTTGATGAAATAAATTTTGTGTTAAATAAAATACACTAAGATTCCTGTGATGACTACCTTTTGTAAATATATCCACAATTCTTCCATCAGACTCTCTCATTAGATCATCAATAATAATAAGGTGTGGGTTTTCACCATCAAACATATTAAGATTTGGAATTCCTTGATGATAGTTAACATTTGGTAAATTATATAAAGGCTGCATTTCATCAAAGCACCATGTGATCTGATTAAAATCACAATTACATATTTCTTTAACTGATTTTATGAAATTTGTTACAAAATTTGACTTCCCACATCCACTTGGTCCTGCCACAATAGCAGTAAACGGATGGATAAAGTGATACATTTCACACGTCTAGAGTTTTAAAGGGATGAAATAAAAATGAAAATGTCGGTGTAAAATTACTATATATTAACAAAATTATATACCTAAAACATATAATTTGCGAAAAACAGAATGTTTTGTATACTATTTCTAATACATTTAGTACTTATCAGAAATAAAAACTACAATTATTTTTTGCACTATTTACAATCAAACAATAAATTTTAAATATGTAATAAACTATTATATAATATTATAGTAATATCATAATTTTGCAATCAAAACAAATTTTGTATATACACACAGAAATAAAAGTAAAAAGTATTACACTTAACGTAATTTATAATGTCCCCAAGCCAATGTATCAATGTTGTTGTCCATAATACATCGTTTAGTATCATTATATGACAAAGATGTTTTATTTATTTTTTGTGTAAAAATAGTGTGTTTGATTGACTTAAATCGAAGCATACTACAATATAATACATTTTTATTAAACAAACACGATTTGTAATTTTCCATATTCATTTTTTTGGTAACACTTTTGTTAACTCCTTTTGCTTTTGCTATAAATTTATCTTCTATTTCTAAGGCATACATTTTTGATCGCAACCCTACAAATTCCTTCAATACTTTACCATTATTCTCATCTTTAAAAAAACCTAACTTTTTTTTATTTATTTTTGGATATCCGTAAATATTATTTTCCGGGTAATCTGATGTATCGAAATAGTGAAGTAGATCTGGTTTTATATCCTCATAAAAATTATCTGTAAAAATTTGATATATCAAACTATCGGTATCGGTGTACAATAACTTAATTTTATTATGAAACTTTTTAATCATGTAGTTATAATGAAATTCATACATAAGGGTCTTAGATATATCTAAAATACAAAATCCTAAATAAATCGGTTTATCATAAATTAACTTTGTTTTCCGTAATTGTATTGCGACTAAATGTTCTGAAAATATTGATAAACTATGGAATTCTGGTTTTGCAATCCAATCCTGAGCACCTAAAACTTTACCACGATTATCCCAGTGAGTTAGTAGTTTAACGTTTACTCTTTTTTCAATATTTTCCATAGTCTTACCGAAGACAGAATTATTCATTAATTTAAAAAAGTCTTTTTCAAAGTTTGATGTAGCTAACGTTCTCAAACTAGTATTTAAGTCTATGTATTTCTTTAACCAAGAACTCTGTTTAAATTTTAAAATTCTATGTACTTTCATTAATTTAATCCCCATTTCAACGCATTGTTTTAAATTCCTGTAATGAATGATGTATTTATTTTTATTATTTAAATTAGGAACTAATTTAGATTCTTTAGTATTACCCACACATATGTTTTCAGGACATAACGGAAAGTCAGAATGCAAATCATGAAGTTCATCAGGATATTCCAAATCAACTTCTAAAACATAACCGAAATCAGAGTTATCCGAAACATTATAATCTGTATTAGAATCTACCCATTCAAAACCACCAACAGGAAGAGATTGAGACATTGCCCAACCATATAAATTATTCGCATCAAAATATGTGAGATATGAATTAGGTTTTTCGCTATCATAATCTTCCATGAATTTATTATTTGCTCTAGCAAAACGATTGCTACACTGAGATATACCCCCTCTAATACCAGCTTTAAAAAAAGCAACTTTGTCATAGTCTGTTAATAATTCTAATTCTATTTTTGTAAATTTTAACATTGCATCCCAACTTAAACCTGGGGCAGTATAGTAATGAGCAGGATCTAGTCCATAAGTTTTTATACAAAGCTTTCTAAAGTTTTCGAATACATCAGTCAAAAGTAAAACATCAGTTTTTAAATATAAATTGGAATAATCAGACATACTACTACACTTAAAATGTTGCCAAATATCTTTTGCGTGATTATAATCATCATTTGAAATATTTGAATCTGTGAGTGAACTATAAAATTGGTGTTGATCAGGAAGTGATGGATGTTTCAAGCAATCACTATTACACATAAATTCATAAGGATAAATACCTTTCCGTCTTAAACGTGAAAAATCTTCATTATTAGGATAGTTCCTTTTTAATTCTGTAAACTGATCATCATTAAGATTTTTAGCTAGTTGATCTAAACTACACGATAAAAATTTCAGTGAATCTACGAATCTTAAACTTACTGGTTGATTATTTATTGTTAACTGTTTTGAAAATGATATGTATCGTTCTTTGTTTTGTGGAATAACTTCAACTTTGTTATCATCGAGGTTTAATGCATGGACAATGAAATGAGCATCGTAGTGACTGAGGTTATGTAAAAATATTGGGATATGACGAGGGGTTCTGTACTTAGAACTACACACTTGATGTGCAATACCCCTAAAACTACCAGTGTGCCAATCAAAATCGTAAAAAAGATCTTCATTTAACTCAGTTTCACAAATATGACATATGTTTGAATTTGAAATTTTAATTTTCTCTTCATCTGATAATGGAACGGGACATTTTTGGAAACTATTTTTTTTAACTATTGCTTTCACATCTTCACAAAGGCGATTCATAAACACTTGTGCACAGTTTGACCCACTATATGTCTCATATTTTGATAATCTGTTATCATATGAACATTTAATGTAATATCCAAAACTATACACTTCATGTTTTTGAATATTAATTGTACTAGGCTTGGATGGATCGTTACTACATGATTCTATCGGATTCAAAAATGCCTCAAAGTCTGCATAAATCACAAACGGCATTTCCAACTTTTTCGCGAATTTATCAAATTTTAATTTATTATTTGAGGTTGCTTTACCAAACCAATCCTTTTTGGAATCCACACCGTTTGGTAATTCTGTACAAATGTGCGCGCAATCATATTGTTGATGGTTATTAAGTCTTTCCTTTGATGGGAAATGAAGTAAACATGAATCACATATACAAACTGCATGATGTTGTCTTGATATTTGTGAACTTACTAATCGCGATAAGTTTTTAATATAACAGTAATGATTGTTAGTACCATTCGATATATATAGTAGGTTAATATGATTAGGTGTACGACATTTTGATAAATATAAAGGACCTACAACAGAATTACACTTTTTTTCTTTATTATACTCTAAACCAAAAACATTAATACTAATATTGTTTAATTTCTCTACTTTTGATATATCTGCAATTTTAACCGGAAAAGAAATACCAGTAAATTTTAATTTATTTCCATGAATTGCGTAAGATGCTACCCGATCTACATTTTTACATACAGGATATAAACCGGAGAGTAATGCCCATTTGAAACACATATTATCATTATTTTTAACATTGATTACAGCTTTTTTTGATTTAATATCTTGAGGAAGGTTGATGTATGAACTACCACGTAGGGGGTTGAATTTGTTAACATTCATATCTATATATTTAATTTGATTAAGACTCCAACCACTATCTTTTTTTTCAAATTGACAAATTTTACCGACTACTGTGTCTATTAATGATGAATAAAAAATATTTAAGTCATCTCCTTGACATATTATGTAATTAAACGTTTGAAAATCAAACGTATTTTTAATATCTTTAGTTTGTTGTATGAAATCAGCATGCAATATGAAGTTTATTTTACAAATTGTGTGTTGTTGAATACATTCATTTATCAAAAATAAGATATCGATTTTTAATGAATTTAAAAACGATTCCGGCGTTTCAAAATATTGCCCTGATTGATGTGTTTTACTATTAATTCTATATGTTAAAATTCGATTGCCAAAAGCGGTTTCAACAACTGTAACATTCGTTAATGAATTATGTGATTTTAAAAGATTATTTTTATGTGTATTGCTTTTTAAATGGTTGTTTAAATACCTTTTATTAATATAAACATGACATTTATCACATTCCACCTTATTGTTGTCAACGTCATTGGTTTCAATTGATGATGTAGAAGCTCCTTCGTCAAATTTTGCTTTCTTGGTAACCTTATTTTCATCGGCAGTGATACCTTGTTTGATACCTCTTCCAACTTGTTGTTGGCTGTAACAAAAAAGAAAATTGTTAGACAAATCTTAAAATAAAACATTAATACAATAATATTTCTTATTGAGTTTGTACTTCTAATACTTACATCAACGTTGTTTCAACCATCAAACATTGATTATACAACTCATCATCATACGATGAATTGAACAGTTCACGCTTCTCCATTTCATCACAAACTTTAGACAGCTCCTGATTGAATTCACTGTTGGATTGTTCTATATTCTCCTCAATGGGTGCGGAAAAGAAAGAACTGATGCATATTTCACTGAAGTTTTCCATTTTTATAATAAAGAAAAAAGTATGTAGCACAGTAAGTAACAGTTAAGTGTTTTGCTAGGAAAGTCATCTAAAAATCTAATGAGTACACAGAAGTACTTTAAGTAAACAGAATCACATTCACTAATCCACTAATGAGTGTCATTGTTAAAAAAGTATTTTTTAACTTTTTCACTTTCTGCTATTGTCTTTGTAATATTGTATACGAGACCGTTTGTGTTGTCGTAGATGCTATCCTTATTATTCTTTACGTAATATTTAATCCTCGTGGTAGCGTGCTTCCAGTGATCACTAATTGGAATCTTGGATAGTTTCTTCATATCATACATTTCAATTTTTATGAGATGCGTCGCTTGGTCTCCGTCGTCAGAATTTGTAGAGATGTATGATACGCCATCTCTAGCAGCTCGTGCCACAGTCGACGATAGCAGCTTCTTCCTTTTTATTTTTGGTGTCACTTCAAAAAATTGATCAATCGGTTGCGATTTCCTTTTTCCTCCATCGTCTGTGTTAATAACGACGATGTCATCACTCTCTTCTTCGTGTTGGGGAGAGAGTGGCGAGTAGTAATACTGTTTATAGGTATTTTCATTATCGTCTGCGAAGTTGAATGATCTCTGCAACAACAGAGTTATCACGTTAATATCAATTTGTTTACACTTAATCTGACACACACACGTTAGGAAACAACAACAGAAATACAAGTAAGTTTGTCAATAGAATAAACACTTACCTCCATGACCATTGATGCGTTGAAGTAAGTAACACAAACGTAGTATTGGTAGACGTACACAATCCACTGTGGTCAAACGACCATAGACTGACTGCATGACTGCAACTGTTCGATCTTATATAGCACCATTCTTATCTGAACTCTATGAGTCAACAAATTTATCGCACATCGCAACAGGCATGAACTTGTTTTGTGATTCCCAAAAGAATGCGATATTTAATATTTACAAATCACTATAATTGAACATTCGTATGACAACCATTGAATAGATTAGTACTGTAATAATTTGTTAATAACAGTAATATCATGGACACACTAGAATTACAAAAGCATATGAAAAAGATTCATGTCAGTCTAGAAAATAATGTTTATGCTGCTAATAGACTACCTATGTATACACATGTACCAACGTATATAATATGCAATTTGGATGCGGATGATAAACCAGGGTCACACTGGATAGCTGTACATATCGATGCGAATGGCATCGGTCAATATTTTGATTCATATGGACGAACACCTGAGCGATATCATCTTCAGTTTTTGAAAAGGAATTGTAAGAGATGGGACTGGAATGTTGATAGGATTCAGAATGATTGGACTTCAGTTTGTGGTGAATATTGCTTAATGTATTTGCTATTTAAGTTTCAGGGATGTTCAATGCATAGTTTTACGAACATATTTACAGGGAACACACTGTACAATGATATTTTTGTGGATGAGATGTTCCACTCATATTTTGTAGAAAAAAGTAATAAATTAATTAGAAAATTAAAATGAATGATTGTGTTTTATTGATGACATAGGAAATGAAAGATAATGAGGGTTACCAGTGAGTAATAGATAAGAACGCCAAAAGGGTGTTCGAAGTATAGATAAGAACAATGGAGCGTTGATGAGGGTCAGGAGCACCGGAAATGAATGAGATAACAATAAATGGATTTGCAATTGATTTGCATAACTCCAGAACCACGCATCCTACGCAAAAAAGGACTGCAGAAACGTGATCAGAGCATGCCAAAACCTTTTTTTTTTTTTTTTTTTTTTTTTTTTTTTTTTTTTTTTTTGGATTGGTGCGACTGATTCTCCCGGATTTGACCTGTCAAACGCGTGAGCCAGAACCGGTGAATCATCACTACTAA
>JAZHFQ010000751.1:0-14517 GCA_038387885.1 Spodoptera picta | reverse complement strand
AAGCGACAACTTTATTGTTTGTTATTATAATATTTTTTACATTTTTCGGACATTGAGATTTCGTAATCAGTGGCCAACCAATACCTAACGTGGAACATATCAAAAAGCATAATATTCAAGTTTAATATCAATGATAAAACCGCACCTTTTATTTAAATAAATTCTACAACGAAATCCGTCCATATATTACGGTTGCACATTTCGAAGAACCAGATAATTTTATAATAAACATCAACGAGAAATAAATATTTTATGTACAATTTCGATTGCGAATTTTTTTTTTACAAAAATCACATAAAGCCTTACTTACTAACCTATGTACAAATATACCCTATTACAGACACATCTATAAATAGTTAAAAACACAAAACAGAGCAGGTAAACAATCCCCTGCTATAAATATTAAAAGGCTTCGATTTCACTGACTATCCGAATTTGTCATCGAGTGGCTAAACAAAGGGTACCCTGATTGAATCGGGATAGACAAGACAATACTACTATTGTTTCGATAACTAGCTATGGAAAGGTTTCGTTCCCCTGGATTGGGTGAGAATTTGACATTGGTGTGTATTTCGTATTTGCGCAGCTTCTGTGACATGACAATAGTTTGTATTTACTTGTGGAAACCATAACCAGTTTGTGAAGGCATTATTTATGTATTATGCTGTAATTTTATTGTATGACTTATCTATAAGCCTAAAATAGTTTAGATTATAATTATTATGTACTTAAATTATACGCATAACTGGCTGTAATACTTTTATTCTACGGTTTTCTAAAGACTTTTGAATACCTACTTCAGTTGTGGTTAAAAATGCGGCAACAGTTATATAGATACTTTATTTTTATAATAACTATCGTGAGACATACTATATTAACTAAAATTCGCGGGTTACGTGAAATATACCTATACTAAGTATTAACAATTCTATATTCTAGAACTTAGGACTAACAACTGGGACGATGAAAGGGTATGAAAACTAAAATCTAATTAGTCCGTAAGTTAGGTGATGAAAAAATATTAGACACGTATTTTTTTATTTTGTCCTATTATAAAACAATACTTAGATAAAAAGAATCAAAGTTTAGGTGTGGGGACTTAAACGTCATTTCTACATATAAATGTACATAGAAGTGACGTCACGCGACATTTCAAATCAATATATCGTCGAAAGTATTCGTTTCTGTAAGAAAATAAAATATACGTATCTAATGATTTGAAATAATCTACCAGACGTAGTAATCTAGAGTACTTCTAATATGAACAACGTAAATCACAATATTCCTATAATAATTATTCCATATTTGCTAATCGAATTTTCTGTTATTCAAAACGTAATTAGAACTGAGGTATTCCAAGAAAAAGCCACGGGTAATAATTCAGATTGTAACAAACCTTTCAATAAAGGAGTTTATTAATACAACTTTATATAAGTACCTCTAGGAAAACACTCCACAGACCACTAAACTAAATTCATATTTACAATTTGCAGAAGTGAGCCCCGAAACAGCATCAAACCGGTTTTTCCCAGAATTGGGATCCATACCTATTGATGTACTTCATAGATATAATAATGTTCTGTGGTGTACTTACTGTGCAAGCTACTTTTGGCTAGTTATTACAGGTAACGTTTAATTTTGAGCTTCAATTCGTACCTGTCTATTATTTCGAGTATGTTTTTATAAGTTGAATTTGTTACTCAGAGCAGATGTGTACTTAATAACATACGTACCTATCTACAATTGATAGAGTTTTGACCAAAAACATTGTGAATCTGATTAAAAAGAGTGGAACCTATGGAGCTTCTTGCTCGTTCTTCTCCATAGGAATCTACACTTTGGAATGAACAAATAGCTTCACTTTTAATTTTTTTTTGACGTTCAAACGTGTCTTTTTGGTCTAATTGAAATAAATAATTTTGACTTTGATTTTGACTTTGACTTCTAGTGGTAAACTATAAGGTGTCTATTTACTTGAAGTCTCAAGTACATTCAGGTTATATTGTATCCTTCTGAAAACACTGGCTTTAGCAAGGTATGTCACTTTTGATCAACTAGGATAATAATTTTGTGCAAAGGCTAGGTAATTTGTAACAAGACCAATTGGATACTTGCGAACTAATCAAATTCAAATTCAAACTCAATAGGTACTTTTTTCAAACTGTCAAAACGACAATTTTCTATGAAATTTGTACGAGATTGTGTATTGTGACGTCACGTTTTTTAGCCTCAAACAGCATACTTATTTTTTTTCAATTACCTGTAAAAATACTAAAATTAAGTTGGTCCTATAATCAATTAATGAAAGTGTGATACTTTTTTCATATTTTATTGTATTGCATAGTCGAAATAATTTATTTTTGACCAGCGACCCGCCCCTGCTTCGTACGCGTGGAATATTATTTTTTTTTTATTTTTTTTTTGTTTGTACGTATAATATATATAAACCGTCCGTAAAAATCACTACCTATTAAAAAAAACCTCAACAAAATCCGTTACATGGTTTTAAATAAATAGCTTTGAAGATCTAAGCATAGATAGGGATAGACAGATGGCGGATAGCGACTTTGTTTTATACTATGTAGAGGTAGTGATTAAGAAAAGTGCCTGAGATTTCACTCTCAATAGTCGCTCTTGTATCCAATCAAACATTCAAAGCAACTCAAGGCATATTTTATCAATGTACATAAAATATTAGGTATTATGTATATAAAGTACGTCTGCACACAGTTCGTTTATCAGTTGACCTCAATTAAAAGGTATTGTGGCTAAGTATGATGTCGTACTCACATTCGGTCACGTCTGATTCGTTACAATGTCATACTGAACTAATGGGTACATACTTCATTTTACAGTCATAGGAAATATACAAGTAATGATTCACACTTTAGGTGTTGTACTGACGACATAGTATGACACCTGGTTTTGAGTTAATTAGACAAATATATTTACTTTCTCAGGTTTTGTAAAGCTTCATAACGATTTCCAAAAGGTTTCCAAAATCGGTGGTATCCTACGTTTCAAAATAACTGAAAATAACCAAACTATAGATACATAACATAACATAACATCATGCCTTTTATTTCTGAAAGGGTAGGCAGAGGTGCACATTATGCCACTGCTCAATGTCACACCCACTTTTCACTATTTATGTTATGAGTCCCATGTAATAGGGGTGAGCCTATTGCAAGTTACCGGGCAGAATTCCAGACTCCGTGCTACTACTGAGATTTTTTAAAAAACCCAGTAACACTTTCCCGACCCGGGAATCGAACCCGAGACCCCTTGCCCGACTGCCGTACTTGCGACCACTCGGCCAACGAGGCAGTCTACTGCAACTATAGATTTAATGGGACAAGCCCGCCACAACCTCCCAAAACCGCTGCAACTCCTGTAAGCCAGGATCTACAGTAGATACAACCATGAAAACACCGGAACATTGAAGTCCGGCGCGTCCCAGGGACCTGAGTAACTGTCTTGGTTTCCGCAACGAAGTGAATCAGAAGACATTATAAGAGGAGAAGAAGAAAAAACTATAGTTTCCACTTCCCACGGTGAATTACTGCAGGAGACAGAATGAATTAAGCCTAAAGGCACAAAGAAGAGACTGTACAACTGGGTGAAGCCCAGTCGCCAAGCACCACGGAAATTTGACTAAAAAACTAAGTAATAATAATAATAAATTGTTTATTTTATAAAAAGGGACATATTTACATGTATAGTATCTTAACGATTTGATTAGAGCTCAGTTGCTTATTTGCCTGAACTAGGTAGAACCTGTGTTTCAGACTATTCAGTACAATATTTTTCATTTTAAAGTTATAAATAAATTAACAGTATAAAGTACTAAAATAAATCTTACATAACATAAAAGTAAAAGGTAAAAACAGCGAGTTAGCAGATTATCTGTCGACCAACAGTAAGTCTTCAGTCTGCGCATATGCAGTATTACGCAAGAACGCAATAACAGTTTTTTTACAATTAAAATAGTTTAATGTAAAAACGCTTAATTTTCTATTTAACCTATTGTACAAAAGTGGACCTAAAAATGAAAAGAATCTTTCGGCAAAAACATTTCTAGTTGCATTGGAACTGCATAATCATTCCGTCTCTTATTAGTATTGTTAGCATTGTATGAGAGCATAGTACGCTGCTTTAATACTACTTGTAAAATGAAGAGCTGGCGGACTGTTAGTACGTTACAAAATTTATATAGTTGATCTGTGGGATAGAAATAGGGATGGAAGTTTGCAACCTTTAAAATAGCTCTCTGAGCTCTTTCAAGAGGAAGCAAGATAGTTTTTGATGCACCACCCCATGATATTATACAGTATTGAACTACAGATTGACATAAAGCCAAATAAACCTGAGTGATTACTTTTGAATCAGCAAAAGTTCGAATTCTTTTAAAGACATATATAAGCTTGCGCACTCTTTTTACAAGACTTTGAATATGATGTCTAAAAGTGAGTGTGTCATCAATTATTACCCCAAGATATTTGATGTTACGGGAATTGAGGATAAGAGGACAATCACACATGTGGACTGAGATGTTATTATATTGATAAGCGTATAAGTGAAAGTTATCAGTGATGGGTTGAGGTTTTCGCATAGAAAAGTGTACATATTTAGTTTTGTCAGCATTTAATGTTAGTAAATTGCTTTGAAGCCAGTTAGTCACAGTATTGAAACCTATTTGAGCATGTTCTTGCAATTCGCCAATGGTTTTAGCCGTAAAAATTAACGCTGTGTCGTCAGCATAAGATATCACTTTGCAGTGTCCAATATTAAGGTTACACAAGTCGTTAATGTAGACTAGAAAAAGCGTGGGACCCAAAACACTGCCCTGGGGAACTCCAAAACCAGTGTTCCGCTGTTCCTCGCTCGTGAAATTATCTATCCTAACGCATTGGTACCTGGTGTCTAGGTAATCAGAAAATAAAGACAGCGTCGTGCAGCGTATCCCAATGGCCTCTAATTTGTAAAGAAGCACTGGGATAGAGACTGTGTCAAACGCTTTCGCTAAATCAAGGAAGACTCCCAGGACCTGATTTCCTTTGTCTAGTTCTTTCGAAACATATTCGGTTAGATTATGCACTGCATCAGCGGTAGATAACCTGGCTCTGAAACCAAATTGTGCTGACGACAGCAAGCTATTTTTCTCTAAAAAGTTGATTAGCCTGTTGTTAATTAATTTCTCAAGTATCTTTGACATTGAGGGAAGTACCGATATTGGCCTATAATTATTAATCAAATCTCGGTTTCCAGATTTATACACAGGGATGACGATTGCCTGTTTCAGACAACTAGGGAACACTCCTTTGGAAAGGCAGAGTCGAAATATATGCGTTAAGAGAGGTACAAATATATGTTTAGAATCTTATTGCTTATATTATCTTATAAGAGCTTTAGAATCTTATTGCTTATATTATCCCAACCCACTGCACAGTCGTTTTTTAGGCCAGATATGATACTTGTAATTTCGTTCTCATCTGTATCTAGCATAAAAAATGATTTTAGGGTGCTGTTGGTTTTTAGTTTTTGGATACAATGTTTCATAACTTACTCGGCTAAATTTTTCCCAACATTTACAAAACAGTTATTTACTTTGTTTGCGGACAAGAGAGGTGAAGAATCAGTTAACAGTAGACTAGAATATGATTCACGTTGCTTAGTCATGAAGGTGACATTTTTAATATGTTTCCAAAGTTGTTTGCTATTTTTGCCTGCTTTATCCAACTCAGTTCTGTCGTCATTATTTTTCATAATTAAATAAGTGGGTCCTATGTGTGAGCTGTTATACTTGCTTCCAATAATAGGTATGGCAAAAGCGCCTAAACGCACGGAAATTTGTTCTAGATTCCACAAGGTCCGTATAATAAGCTACACCTGACGAAACAATTAAATTATTCAACATAGTGTTACGTTCATATTGCCAGAGATCACACTCCCAGAGTATGTGATGGGCCGACTGCTCGTATCGCAACTCCTCTGTCGAACATTGGCACCATGGTGAATCAATAAGTTTAAATGAGAACAATTTGCTTTTAAAGTTGTCGTGGCCAGTAAGAAATTGGGCAACACAGTGATCCACCTCCAACCATGTCCTCCCAGCCGCTCATGCACGGATTGGAAGAACTGATACAGGTGGCGGCCCTTAATAGAAGATGCCCATCTACTCTGCCATTCAGTTATAAGCTCATCCCAAACGTCCGTTATTGGCTTAAACAATCTTGCAATTTTATTTCTATCACGTTCTGCCAAAAAGCTTGCTGACAAATTAGGTCTCGCACTGTAGTACATAGCAGCACGTCGCTGCACCTCAAGATCTACCGGAAGTACGCCCGCGAGCACAGGTAGGGCTTCATTGCTAACCGTCCTATAAGCCTTACACAGAAAAATCAAGGCTAGACGCTGGCCTTGAAGAAGTTTTCGCCGTACCGCGCCTATAGATACATGCTATTCTAATCTAAAATTTGCAAGAGCTTCAGTTTATGGGTGAAAAAAGCAATAAAAACATGTCTCGAAATCTGTCAATATTTTGAAAACGATGAAACACAACGAAAATACAAGTCTATCCAACCATGACAGTTCCGGAAGTGTTTTTTGATATTGGAAAATCGAATCTGTATACCAATTCCGAAGGGACAAGCAGAATGGCAATTTTAGTATTTCCTATTGTCTCTGCCGATACAGATCCCCCTCTTTAACAAGTTTGGGGGTGTTTTACCCTCTTTATGGGGTTTACCCCTACCTTGGGGTAACAGTGTAATTGTAACTTGGAATATTTCCGGGTTCTGATGGGGTGGTTCAGCTGCTGTGTGATATGTTACGGGTTCTGTGTCTAGAACAGTATTTTTTTGTTTTATGAAAAGCATTTATTTCAATTAAACCACAATTTGGTAATTTTGAAACGTCAACAAATACAAAATAAATAATACAGTCAGTCCGTCAGTGAAGCTAGGTGAAGCTAGGTGCTCATTCCAAAATGTAGATTAGAATGGAGAAGAACGAGCAAGAAACTCCATTCGTTGGTTCATGGTTAATTCCTTTTTATTAGACAAAGACGAAAAATATTTTTTCTTTATTATAAACCACCCTTACTTATTAGACATAGATTTTAACTTCTTTAGAATACAGTGAAATTTTGTGTGGCGAAAAAATGTATTTTTATAGTAATAGAAAATTATAGAAACGCTGGCTTGTAAGTGTCCGCCTACTCGGTAATAAAATATTTCTAGAATATTCTGATTCATTGAATGCAAATTGTGAGCAATTATACCAATCATTTGTGGTTAGCTGACGTTTTATTACTCGACTGGCTATTTTTTGAAATGCTACCTAGTTGGTTTCACTACAATGTTATTAATTGAGAGTATACTCAGATGTGTAGGGTACAATATTGTTTATAACTTATGATTAGTTCCATGGAATAGTGGAAAGACAATAAAGTTTTGCAAAATAAAATTCTAGCCCTATACTTTTTAACTACAGCGGTAAGAGATATATAATAAAATTAATTGGCATACTTGAGAATCGAATCAGATTTACCTTGCCCAATAATCAAGTTGACAATCATTCTATCAATAAGAAAGTAAAAAAAACAATAAATATCCTACAAGGATTTGAACATTCAAATCACATCAGACGCGCGTCAATCTTCGCATAAATATCTCTGAACCGCGAACGATCGCGAGTCGATAGCAATCGCGACGAACGTTCGACACTCTAATACCGGTAATGGAAGTCGACACGGGCCGGCTCCGTTCGATTTTCCGAATCGTTTGCGTCGAACGCAAGATAACGAGAAATGTCCCGACTATCGTTTTATGTGCACCGTACGAGATTTCGTAAAGATTACGAGTATGCACCCTATTAGAGTATTATGGGCGTTCTAGTTTTAAATAGGTAGCGATAGGGTCTATCGTGTGACCTACTTACTGACTCACTGATGCTTTTGAAGTTAATATTATCATGTAAGGCCCTACGCTTTAAAAAGCCGTCAGACGATACTTCATTTTATTTCAGAATAAATGACTAATAAAATGTGCACACGTTACAAAACATGCGTTGACGACACAACGGTCGCCTCGTCAGCATTTCATCTGCCTGTTTCATCCTTCGCTATTATATGTCTGTCAAGCGTGGCATACTTCTAAGTATTTAGTAGTTTCATTTTCTACTGTATCCACAGGCAAAAACAACCCCATGCGTTAGTAACAGAACTTCAACCTTATTATCATTTCACAATAAAGCTTAAAGTTCCTTAAAGAATTTTAGCAATTTCAGTTCTCTTATAAACTACTCTACAAAACCTTGATAACATTATTAGTTCAATAGTATCAAGGTTTGCTTCCGAAGCAGTGTTAGTTTTATCAAGTCTGATAGATAAACTTAGTCTACAGCTTAGCACAATTCGATTCCAAGACGTCCTTGTAAGTATTGTTGCTGCTCTAACTCCAAGTGAAACTTAAACAGCGCGAATGTAAAATAGTTAGGTAGAAAATAATTTAAACTTACCAGGAATGTTGTCTTAATAGATGTACTGTCATCCCAGCTAAATCTGTAACAATGAAAAAATGTTCATTAATATCTGGTTCTATTCAATATTTTGTATTTTCAACACTGATTTACAGAACTGCTCCATATCAGGAATAGTTGACATCAGCAAAGAGGCTGTTATTTGTAGTGACAAAGAAATGTAGAGAATTTTGAAGAAGCCATTCCCCAGCAACGGGATAGTCTAGTTAAAATAATAACTAATTGGAAATTACAGTTCCCTTTACAATAACACAGATAAGTTCATAAAATGACTGTATGCAATATCACATTGCGGACTATTTTTTCCCTCCGTAAGAATCTCACCTAAAACCAACTAAAGCAATATTGATTCATACCATTCGAATTATGATAGTATGAAATTAAATAACGTTGCAAATAAATTGATACCTAGGTTCTCCATTAGTATTCCCTAGCTATCGTCTGTAGCAACATAAATCTTCGTTAAGTTTAAATCGAGTGTGTCTGCTATAACGTTAGCCTTAAGTTGTATGACATCATCGCTTCCTAAGTAAACAAAGGCATACGTATGAAGTATACAGGTTCTAGTCTGTATAGAATGTGGTGCATTGCGAACAAATACAGAAGGACAGAAAAGTAAAGATAAAATTGAAGTATAAGTTATTAAACTATGTTGAACTAACTCTCTCAAAATCCAAAATACAAAGTGAAAGTCAACGTCAAAATCGTTTATTTCAATTAGACCAGGAAGGCACTTTTGAACGTCAAAACAAAAACTATCATATGTATAACAACGATCTTGATGAAAAATAGGTTTTGTTAAAAACTATAGTTAGTTTAATACAGAACTGTTAAACAAGAAATTGAGTCAACTATCATAGAACTATTAAGCTAAATTGGACCAACATATACACATCTTGGCTGCTGATTTACGGAGAGAAGTAAGTTTAAAATACACTCGCCTTAAGAGAAACAGTATAACGGACCTTGAATCACAATCACTGGATGGTAACTCTGCTGAAGACAACTTACCGAAAGAAACCTGACAAAATATTAAACTATTGTTTGAAAAAATAGATTGCTAAGTGGCAGGATATAAAAAAAGTTTAATACAAAAACATTGAATAAACATGATTTCTGCGAGAAGAATGATAATGGTGAAAGAGAAAGGAGTTAGTGATCAGATGGCATATGTGCCGAAAAAGAAGACTAACTACAAATGACCCAGGAAGAAGAAGAAAGCATCGTATCGAATAAATAGTAGTATAAAATTTATTGACCATCCATTTACTGAACCTTCTGCTATAACCTGGATAGTAGTCACAAGAATCCAGCGCTACCCACGCTAGGAAGACAAAAGGTTGCTATTAATCACCTCATTGTACTTGTTGTGTGTAAAAAGGTAAGTAGTACCATCTTGAAAGGTTTGATTGACAAAAACAAATGTTGATGTATTGCCGAAGTAGCGCTTATTGTACCGTTAAAGCATTTTGAGTTTTATCCTAAGTAGATAAAATATAAGTTTGATTGCGTTAGGTGTTTCATAATATCAAGTAGAACAATGAAATTAAGAATAACAAAATTACATTTGTGTCAAAGTAAAAAGCAATATTGATTGATTGAAATGATATTAGATGTTAAAATAATATATATTGCAGCGATATGAGAGCTATTTCTTAGAAAATAACTAAAATTGGAAACGTATATAATATTTCACAAACATTATGTTAGATTACGCCTATCCTTAGAAGTATTTGCTTCTTTGGGCGAATGATATGCAATTAGAGAATTTGAGTCTTACGATTTGATTCCCATCCATATATCCGCATCAACATCATCAGTTTGTTTTAGTCTATAGTTGGAGATTGGTCTCTCCAAGACGTTTTTCTTTTGCTCTTTGCATCTACCACTGCCATCCACTTAGGGGATATATTCAACTTCAGTTGATTCAGATGACATTTCAAGTCCACATCTGCATCGAGATCTGGATGATTATATTTATGATATCATTATTTTATTTCAACATGCACGATGAACTATAAACACATTAACTTTTTAATGCGATCATTAACTCTACAAACATGTGCCGTATCAAAGGACAATATAATAAAAATTGCAATTAGTTTGAAATTGACTGCACGGTTGGCGCGGTGGCTGGGCAACCGGCTGCCGTGCAACGTGTTGCGGGTTCGATTCCCGCACGGAACAACACTTTGTGTGATCCACAAATTGTTGTTTCGGGTCTGGGTGTCATATTGTGTATGTAAACTTGTATGTTTGTAAACGCACCCACGACACAGGAGAAAAACCTAGTGTGGGGCAACGTTAAAAAAAAAAAGGGCGACATACAGTCGTGCAGATAATATAATTTACTATTGAAGTGACGTCATCGAGTTATTCGCACTGTCTCATCAAGTGTCGTAAGGCAAGGTTCTATATTGCACATAGAACATTATTACGAAATAGTCTTTGTCTGAGTATTTTTCCACTGTACCTATATAGATTAGAAAATATGTTTTGTTTCTTGGTTTTAAAGTTTTATTTACTTTGAAACTACATGTTACCTAGTATTGTTAGGTATGCTATTGAACATTGACTCGGCGATTAGCTGTGGTTGTGTTGTTCGCATTTTGCTTAATCGTATGAACCATTCATATTATGAGTGCCTACATTATAATTGTACATTGTTGGTGATTTATTATCCTCATAAAAGAAAGATACCTATATACCTATAATGTCAACTGATTTGCAGATAATAATTAGAGGTATTTGGATGTATTGAATAGTACTGATTAATATGAATAGAATGCTACAGCAGCAAAACCAGAGCTATTACTGAAGTTTATTCTATAACAAAATGTACTACGTAAGTATACAAAAATGACAGATTTTTCTATCAAAAACAGGAACACAAGACCACACGCGGTGTACTCGTTAATTACAAGCACCGTATGTCATTACTTGAGCCAACGCGAATGTTAATGCATTCTGGTCGGCATTATGCGAGGGCGCGCTCCTACTTATATTATGCAATAAAGTGCCAGGTGAACAAACGAGATTCTACTTTGTTGATGAAAGTGATAATGTTCAGGTTGGAAAGTGCTCTAATTAATATTATTATGGAGTTGGTTAGGAGGTATTACCTATTAGTGCACTTGTGCACTTTGAAGAGTATGTTGGCGGTTTAAAACTGATAGACCAATAGTCTGCCTATATTAGTGACACATGACATGTTATGGGCCTAGTTCAGTCAAGGTCGGTCAAACTAATTTAAGTACATAAAAATAGAACATGACAGTAATCATTGCTCTATCCACATTCATTTTATCTAAGCTTAACACACATTTTATGCTCACTCGTTGTAGGTTTAGTCTTAGGATCATCAACAATATGGAAATAAGGGTTAAAATAGAATAATTATATGAAAAATAAACCAAAATTAACACGAAATATAAAACTTCCATTAATTTTGAATTAAATAGGCACTTTCACCAACTGCCCTCGCTTATAAAGGCCTATGGGGTCTCATAGACGACAACAACAGCCTTAATTATAAAGATATAGAAAAACATGCAATCTCGTGGAATACCAGGGGTGCATAACAAAACAGGATGACATGGCTTAGTTAATCAAGGCGTTGCTAATCCAACATCCTATTTGTCCGGCTGGCCGCGACATAACTCTCGAGTCCAGCCTGCCCCCCGGGATTGGGGATCCATCCGGGATCGCCAACTTTGTTGTGATACTCTGGTTTACGGGATTAACATGCAGAATTTATGCTAGAGGTCAGTGAACTGCTCCAACCAAGTTTTCAATTAATCTTATTGACGTGACTTCGTTTTGATGACACAAAAGCGGTGACGCAACAGGAAAATATTGTCCAATCTCGCGAAAGTACTAGGGGTGCATAACAAAACAGGCTGACATCAGGCTTAGTTAATCAGGGCGTTGCTAATCCAGCGCTCTATTTGTCCGGCTGCCCGCGACATTAGTCCCGCGTCCGATCCCGGGGCCGTCGGGATTTCGGGTATTTATTCGGGATCGCGTACAAACTTTGTACCGGACGCTTGATTGGCAATTTGGAATTAACATTTTAAGATTTTTAGCTGGTATTTTCCGCAGCCAGCTCTTATTTTGGCTTTGAAATAACGCAAAGAATTTTTTATTACCGATAAAGTTAGACTATGAGTAAGATTTCGGTTACAAACTTATTAATTCATATTAATAGCACATTCATACACCAACTTTACATCAACAAAGATCTCATAATCTTCATCTTAGTGTTTCTTTCACTAGTTGAAAAAGCAATCTTAATCTTAATACAAACAAGATACAAAATGCAACAAAGAACAGACAATAAAACAAAGTTGGGAGTCTCAAGTACACGCCAGCACGTGGTGACCATCACATATGCTCTGAAACATCAGTTCTGAATTATTAAGTCCCAGACGTTTATTGTAATATCAATCAACAACACTTTGTGTAATCCACAAATTGTTGTTTCGGGTCTGGGTGTCATTGTGTATGTGAACTTGTATGTTTGTAAACGCACCCACGACACAGGAGAAAATCCTAGTGTGGGGCAACGTTTTTAAAAAAAAAAAAAAAAAAAATCTTAAGTTGTGATTGAGAAGACATAGTTTGCTATGTATAGCGTCTCCGTCTGTACTGAAAACGAACGTATTGTTATTATAGTTCTAAAATGAATACTGCTTGGAGGTATTAGCAGTAATATCTATAGAATATAATGCAGAAGCAGTTGTTCATCTACATTATTATACTTATATACTACAGAAGGTCTGTTATTTATTTATTTATTTAAGACTTAGTACAATAGCAAATGTACAGGCGGACTTAATGCCTTGGGCATTGTCTCACAGTCGACCTTAAGGTGGTGCAGAGATGAAAGTGGCAGGTGACTAAGCAAATGTTGTAAATAAATAACTATATATAAATACTTAAGTACTTAGATACTTTTATATACAGTCATACATATATATGTACACATACATCCAATACTTATATCATATAATAGTACTATATACATACATACACACATACATACATACATACATACATACCCAGGTAAAAACTAAATAACATAATAAGAGACAACTTATGTTTGAATCGAATCTGCCAGTTTTTTTTGTAAATGCTCGCGAACCTTGGTTTTGAAAGATAAGCGACTGGTGGCCATCCTAATCTCCGTGGGTAGCGCATTCCATAGAATCACTGATTGTATGAAATATGAAGAATGAAGAAAATCAGAGCGATGACTAAGACATTGAAGATGACGATTGTTGGTTGTTACTATAGCAGATTTTTCAAATACATAGTTCTGTCTTTCGTTGGAGGTTTATGAATGAGAACACAACTTTCAGTCCCCAAGCGGTCACCGGTGACCGATCTCTGCTAACTCCATTATAGACCTTATTTCCGATGTTTATAGACTACTTTTGTAAATAAATTGAGTATTTTCGGTACGATATATCAACGTATTTTAGTCGGTAAGAGAATGACGCCCCCGATAGTCTAAAAACTCTTTGTATCACCTTGGTGTTTTCATAGATAAAGTAATAAAAATTGTTCAAGACATGTAAAACTGACACTCAATTTAGGGTATTTATTTTTTTTAAGGGGGAAAATCATCGAATTACTTCTCCCGCCTGGGTGAGGCGAGAGGGAGTGTCAGACTCTTACTGACTAAAAACCACCCCGTTCCTTCTGCACTTCGATCCGGAGCCCCGGTAACCCGTTAGGTTCTCCGGGACCAATTTAGGGTATAACAGGTGTTCAGTCAGTAACTGCTAGAGGAAACTTTATTTTACTTATTTAGTTTTATTCATTTAAAACAGTCTCAACGATTAAAAAAACCAATTACAGCTTCTGTCAACGGCTACTAGCTTCTGATTCGGTTTTACCAGTAACCTGTGTATTGTTCCAGATTATAATTTACCCCAAGTTTTATCCCGATCAAATATACAAACTTTTGCATCT